>OY743093.1:18618744-18637966 GCA_963555665.1 Dircenna loreta
AATCCGCTCGCATGTGGGAACCTCCACAGTGGCTGCACAGGTCAGCCGGTTCTTTGCAGAACCGTCTGCCATGCCCGTATCCGAGACAGCGGGTGCACTGCACTAGTGGCGACTGATCTTCCGCTTTTACTCTTTGGAGGTCTATGTGGATATAGCCCAATGACATAACCCTCTGCCACACCGTTGGTGAAACCGAGACTACCACATGGCACGTGTGGGGGTTTCTTGCTTTACGCCTGTATTTAATTTCAAGGCTGCATTCTCCTTCGTCGAGTCCGCTAAGAACCCCACTGTTCTGATTCTTGATCGCCTTAACAATGTCTTCATCGGTGTTTACCACCAGCACATTTCTTAGAATCAGAAGTGGGTTTTTGTTCCTGGCCTCCTCGACTCTGAGTCCTATCGCTCTTTCCTCGAGGCGTGTCTTAACCTTGTCCCTCTCTTCCTTGCTATCAAAACCCATTATGACCTTGCCTTCTTTCGCTTTCCTCACTCTTTCTACCTTCACCCATCCCTCTTTCGCTTCAACAGCCTTCCTTACCTGCTCCAATACTTCGTCTCCTGTTTCCGTGCCCTGCTTTGACGATACGACGACTGAGTGCAGTGCGCTTCGTCTCAACTGCGAACCGCTAGCGCCGTTAGTGCCGTTCATCGTTACGCTCGCGTATGTTTTAACCTGACTAAGGTAGTCCTTATGTTCTTCCATTTGTGTTTTTAATTTCTCCATTCTTTCGTTATTTTCCGTCAGTAGCTTTGTGTGCGTCTCTATTTGGTGTCTGAGATTTTTTAGGTCCGCGTTTGTGACTTGGTCGACTACGAAAGTTAGGTCAGTTGGCCTGGCTACAGTCTCCGCTACTTCAACCTCTGACGCCCTAGGTCCCAATTTTTCTATACATTGGGAGTCTTTATCCGCCTCCTTAACCAGTTGATAGAGGCGGTCTAGTACCCCCGAGACGGCTGTTTTGATCTCCGTTTTAATGTTGCGGGAGTTATTCAGGTGTAGCTTACCTTTTGAAAGGCAAGCCCTAGCTTCCGCGACGCGATTTGGGTACCGTGGTTCCTCAGGAGGGGTGCGGTCAATAACCGGTGGTCTGCGTGTGGTCATTGCCTTTGGCCGATGCGTTGTATCCGATACTGGTTTGACAGAATCGGCTTGCGTCTGGCTTGCAGGAGGAGACACGGTCGGTGGGCTGGCAGATTCCAATTCTGCTTCTATACTACGCCTCACATTTGATGTTCCCGTTTTTGCGGGAGATCTAGTTGTGTCTCCTTGTTTGGATGGTGTGCGAGTAATTCTAAACATGTCGGAGGTGTGTATCAGTCAACTAATAAGATTTGTTTTGTTGTGGATTAATAGAATCAAAGAACAATAAAGAAAGTTAGTATACAAATAATTTTAAAAAGGTATAGTTTTGTTCAATATTTCAGCAGCTGGGTATATAAAAGTCGTATCCAAGTATATATTTCTGAATGTCAAGGTGGGCTCTATAAAATAAGGAAATAAAAAATTTTTCGCCAAAAATTAACTTCCGTATTCTGGTTATCCCTATAGGGCGGGTGGGCGGGCAATTTCAAAACCGTTTTTCGCGAATAACTCGGCGAGGGATGAAGCTATCGAGACGATAGAGGTATCAAAACGTGCGTCTAGTTAATACCTATCTGACGAGATAGAAAGAAAATTGAAAAGTTAGAAAATGAAAAATTTTCTTTAACAAAAACTGGTTTTTTACTATTTAAACTACAATATCACCCTAAGGGATGAACCGATAGGGGATGATATGGGTGTCAAAAGATTCGTAGTAATTTGGCCTAAATTAATGTAACAAAAGAAATTTTGAAAAATGAAATTTGAAAAAGTTTTTCTAAGAACAACTTAAAAATTTAGTGAAAAACCCTCAGATTTTCCTCAAGGGATGATCCGATCGGGACGCAAAGGGTGTCAAAAGATGCGCCTTAAAAAGTTCTGGATACTATCCGAAGAAAGCAAATCTGTAGGTTATACTAGAAAAAAGTTATGGAATTGAAACAACTATTATTGAAGTAAATTAAAACAAAATGGCGTCAGATAGAATTATACGCTATCAGAAACGAAACTATTGTAATCTAAAGAGATGGTGTCACACAAAAGCAAAAGAAAATATCGAAAGAACCGGGACTTAGAAGCGATTCAGATAGTTTTAAGACTTATTTTACTTGAATTAAACAACGCTTAGGTAAACTTTTTAGTTCCAATTTTTACCGTTTTTCGCGAATAACTCGGCGAGGGATGAAGCTATCGAGACGATAGAGGTATCAAAACGTGCGTCTAGTTAATACCTATCTGACGAGATAGAAAGAAAATTGAAAAGTTAGAAAATGAAAAATTTTCTTTAACAAAAACTGGTTTTTTACTATTTAAACTACAATATCACCCTAAGGGATGAACCGATAGGGGATGATATGGGTGTCAAAAGATTCGTAGTAATTTGGCCTAAATTAATGTAACAAAAGAAATTTTGAAAAATGAAATTTGAAAAAGTTTTTCTAAGAACAACTTAAAAATTTAGTGAAAAACCCTCAGATTTTCCTCAAGGGATGATCCGATCGGGACGCAAAGGGTGTCAAAAGATGCGCCTTAAAAAGTTCTGGATACTATCCGAAGAAAGCAAATCTGTAGGTTATACTAGAAAAAAGTTATGGAATTGAAACAACTATTATTGAAGTAAATTAAAACAAAATGGCGTCAGATAGAATTATACGCTATCAGAAACGAAACTATTGTAATCTAAAGAGATGGTGTCACACAAAAGCAAAAGAAAATATCGAAAGAACCGGGACTTAGAAGCGATTCAGATAGTTTTAAGACTTATTTTACTTGAATTAAACAACGCTTAGGTAAACTTTTTAGTTCCAATTTTTACCGTTTTTCGCGAATAACTCGGCGAGGGATGAAGCTATCGAGACGATAGAGGTATCAAAACGTGCGTCTAGTTAATACCTATCTGACGAGATAGAAAGAAAATTGAAAAGTTAGAAAATGAAAAATTTTCTTTAACAAAAACTGGTTTTTTACTATTTAAACTACAATATCACCCTAAGGGATGAACCGATAGGGGATGATATGGGTGTCAAAAGATTCGTAGTAATTTGGCCTAAATTAATGTAACAAAAGAAATTTTGAAAAATGAAATTTGAAAAAGTTTTTCTAAGAACAACTTAAAAATTTAGTGAAAAACCCTCAGATTTTCCTCAAGGGATGATCCGATCGGGACGCAAAGGGTGTCAAAAGATGCGCCTTAAAAAGTTCTGGATACTATCCGAAGAAAGCAAATCTGTAGGTTATACTAGAAAAAAGTTATGGAATTGAAACAACTATTATTGAAGTAAATTAAAACAAAATGGCGTCAGATAGAATTATACGCTATCAGAAACGAAACTATTGTAATCTAAAGAGATGGTGTCACACAAAAGCAAAAGAAAATATCGAAAGAACCGGGACTTAGAAGCGATTCAGATAGTTTTAAGACTTATTTTACTTGAATTAAACAACGCTTAGGTAAACTTTTTAGTTCCAATTTTTACCGTTTTTCGCGAATAACTCGGCGAGGGATGAAGCTATCGAGACGATAGAGGTATCAAAACGTGCGTCTAGTTAATACCTATCTGACGAGATAGAAAGAAAATTGAAAAGTTAGAAAATGAAAAATTTTCTTTAACAAAAACTGGTTTTTTACTATTTAAACTACAATATCACCCTAAGGGATGAACCGATAGGGGATGATATGGGTGTCAAAAGATTCGTAGTAATTTGGCCTAAATTAATGTAACAAAAGAAATTTTGAAAAATGAAATTTGAAAAAGTTTTTCTAAGAACAACTTAAAAATTTAGTGAAAAACCCTCAGATTTTCCTCAAGGGATGATCCGATCGGGACGCAAAGGGTGTCAAAAGATGCGCCTTAAAAAGTTCTGGATACTATCCGAAGAAAGCAAATCTGTAGGTTATACTAGAAAAAAGTTATGGAATTGAAACAACTATTATTGAAGTAAATTAAAACAAAATGGCGTCAGATAGAATTATACGCTATCAGAAACGAAACTATTGTAATCTAAAGAGATGGTGTCACACAAAAGCAAAAGAAAATATCGAAAGAACCGGGACTTAGAAGCGATTCAGATAGTTTTAAGACTTATTTTACTTGAATTAAACAACGCTTAGGTAAACTTTTTAGTTCCAATTTTTACCGTTTTTCGCGAATAACTCGGCGAGGGATGAAGCTATCGAGACGATAGAGGTATCAAAACGTGCGTCTAGTTAATACCTATCTGACGAGATAGAAAGAAAATTGAAAAGTTAGAAAATGAAAAATTTTCTTTAACAAAAACTGGTTTTTTACTATTTAAACTACAATATCACCCTAAGGGATGAACCGATAGGGGATGATATGGGTGTCAAAAGATTCGTAGTAATTTGGCCTAAATTAATGTAACAAAAGAAATTTTGAAAAATGAAATTTGAAAAAGTTTTTCTAAGAACAACTTAAAAATTTAGTGAAAAACCCTCAGATTTTCCTCAAGGGATGATCCGATCGGGACGCAAAGGGTGTCAAAAGATGCGCCTTAAAAAGTTCTGGATACTATCCGAAGAAAGCAAATCTGTAGGTTATACTAGAAAAAAGTTATGGAATTGAAACAACTATTATTGAAGTAAATTAAAACAAAATGGCGTCAGATAGAATTATACGCTATCAGAAACGAAACTATTGTAATCTAAAGAGATGGTGTCACACAAAAGCAAAAGAAAATATCGAAAGAACCGGGACTTAGAAGCGATTCAGATAGTTTTAAGACTTATTTTACTTGAATTAAACAACGCTTAGGTAAACTTTTTAGTTCCAATTTTTACCGTTTTTCGCGAATAACTCGGCGAGGGATGAAGCTATCGAGACGATAGAGGTATCAAAACGTGCGTCTAGTTAATACCTATCTGACGAGATAGAAAGAAAATTGAAAAGTTAGAAAATGAAAAATTTTCTTTAACAAAAACTGGTTTTTTACTATTTAAACTACAATATCACCCTAAGGGATGAACCGATAGGGGATGATATGGGTGTCAAAAGATTCGTAGTAATTTGGCCTAAATTAATGTAACAAAAGAAATTTTGAAAAATGAAATTTGAAAAAGTTTTTCTAAGAACAACTTAAAAATTTAGTGAAAAACCCTCAGATTTTCCTCAAGGGATGATCCGATCGGGACGCAAAGGGTGTCAAAAGATGCGCCTTAAAAAGTTCTGGATACTATCCGAAGAAAGCAAATCTGTAGGTTATACTAGAAAAAAGTTATGGAATTGAAACAACTATTATTGAAGTAAATTAAAACAAAATGGCGTCAGATAGAATTATACGCTATCAGAAACGAAACTATTGTAATCTAAAGAGATGGTGTCACACAAAAGCAAAAGAAAATATCGAAAGAACCGGGACTTAGAAGCGATTCAGATAGTTTTAAGACTTGGTTAGGTTAGGTTAGGTTAGGTTAGGTTAGGTTAGGTTAGGTTAGGTTAGGTTAGGTTAGGTTAGGTTAGGTTAGGTTAGGTTAGGTTAGGTTAGGTTAGGTTAGGTTAGGTTAGGTTAGGTTAGGTTAGGTTAGGTTAGGTTAGGTTAGGTTAGGTTAGGTTAGGTTAGGTTAGGTTAGGTTAGGTTAGGTTAGGTTAGGTTAGGTTAGGTTAGGTTAGGTTAGGTTAGGTTAGGTTAGGTTAGGTTAGGTTAGGTTAGGTTAGGTTAGGTTAGGTTAGGTTAGGTTAGGTTAGGTTAGGTTAGGTTAGGTTAGGTTAGGTTAGGTTAGGTTAGGTTAGGTTAGGTTAGGTTAGGTTAGGTTAGGTTAGGTTAGGTTAGGTTAGGTTAGGTTAGGTTAGGTTAGGTTAGGTTAGGTTAGGTTAGGTTAGGTTAGGTTAGGTTAGGTTAGGTTAGGTTAGGTTAGGTTAGGTTAGGTTAGGTTAGGTTAGGTTAGGTTAGGTTAGGTTAGGTTAGGTTAGGTTAGGTTAGGTTAGGTTAGGTTAGGTTAGGTTAGGTTAGGTTAGGTTAGGTTAGGTTAGGTTAGGTTAGGTTAGGTTAGGTTAGGTTAGGTTAGGTTAGGTTAGGTTAGGTTAGGTTAGGTTAGGTTAGGTTAGGTTAGGTTAGGTTAGGTTAGGTTAGGTTAGGTTAGGTTAGGTTAGGTTAGGTTAGGTTAGGTTAGGTTAGGTTAGGTTAGGTTAGGTTAGGTTAGGTTAGGTTAGGTTAGGTTAGGTTAGGTTAGGTTAGGTTAGGTTAGGTTAGGTTAGGTTAGGTTAGGTTAGGTTAGGTTAGGTTAGGTTAGGTTAGGTTAGGTTAGGTTAGGTTAGGTTAGGTTAGGTTAGGTTAGGTTAGGTTAGGTTAGGTTAGGTTAGGTTAGGTTAGGTTAGGTTAGGTTAGGTTAGGTTAGGTTAGGTTAGGTTAGGTTAGGTTAGGTTAGGTTAGGTTAGGTTAGGTTAGGTTAGGTTAGGTTAGGTTAGGTTAGGTTAGGTTAGGTTAGGTTAGGTTAGGTTAGGTTAGGTTAGGTTAGGTTAGGTTAGGTTAGGTTAGGTTAGGTTAGGTTAGGTTAGGTTAGGTTAGGTTAGGTTAGGTTAGGTTAGGTTAGGTTAGGTTAGGTTAGGTTAGGTTAGGTTAGGTTAGGTTAGGTTAGGTTAGGTTAGGTTAGGTTAGGTTAGGTTAGGTTAGGTTAGGTTAGGTTAGGTTAGGTTAGGTTAGGTTAGGTTAGGTTAGGTTAGGTTAGGTTAGGTTAGGTTAGGTTAGGTTAGGTTAGGTTAGGTTAGGTTAGGTTAGGTTAGGTTAGGTTAGGTTAGGTTAGGTTAGGTTAGGTTAGGTTAGGTTAGGTTAGGTTAGGTTAGGTTAGGTTAGGTTAGGTTAGGTTAGGTTAGGTTAGGTTAGGTTAGGTTAGGTTAGGTTAGGTTAGGTTAGGTTAGGTTAGGTTAGGTTAGGTTAGGTTAGGTTAGGTTAGGTTAGGTTAGGTTAGGTTAGGTTAGGTTAGGTTAGGTTAGGTTAGGTTAGGTTAGGTTAGGTTAGGTTAGGTTAGGTTAGGTTAGGTTAGGTTAGGTTAGGTTAGGTTAGGTTAGGTTAGGTTAGGTTAGGTTAGGTTAGGTTAGGTTAGGTTAGGTTAGGTTAGGTTAGGTTAGGTTAGGTTAGGTTAGGTTAGGTTAGGTTAGGTTAGGTTAGGTTAGGTTAGGTTAGGTTAGGTTAGGTTAGGTTAGGTTAGGTTAGGTTAGGTTAGGTTAGGTTAGGTTAGGTTAGGTTAGGTTAGGTTAGGTTAGGTTAGGTTAGGTTAGGTTAGGTTAGGTTAGGTTAGGTTAGGTTAGGTTAGGTTAGGTTAGGTTAGGTTAGGTTAGGTTAGGTTAGGTTAGGTTAGGTTAGGTTAGGTTAGGTTAGGTTAGGTTAGGTTAGGTTAGGTTAGGTTAGGTTAGGTTAGGTTAGGTTAGGTTAGGTTAGGTTAGGTTAGGTTAGGTTAGGTTAGGTTAGGTTAGGTTAGGTTAGGTTAGGTTAGGTTAGGTTAGGTTAGGTTAGGTTAGGTTAGGTTAGGTTAGGTTAGGTTAGGTTAGGTTAGGTTAGGTTAGGTTAGGTTAGGTTAGGTTAGGTTAGGTTAGGTTAGGTTAGGTTAGGTTAGGTTAGGTTAGGTTAGGTTAGGTTAGGTTAGGTTAGGTTAGGTTAGGTTAGGTTAGGTTAGGTTAGGTTAGGTTAGGTTAGGTTAGGTTAGGTTAGGTTAGGTTAGGTTAGGTTAGGTTAGGTTAGGTTAGGTTAGGTTAGGTTAGGTTAGGTTAGGTTAGGTTAGGTTAGGTTAGGTTAGGTTAGGTTAGGTTAGGTTAGGTTAGGTTAGGTTAGGTTAGGTTAGGTTAGGTTAGGTTAGGTTAGGTTAGGTTAGGTTTTTTTTTTTTTTTTTTTTTTTTTTTTTTTATATTATACCTTGTGTCTCTGCAGGATGCAAAGATTTGTGTATCTTATGGCCATATGGGCTTTCTTTTGTATAAAACATTCATTCCGGCCTCTTTATCATTCCATTTCTGTCTTTTATTCCTCGCGTACTTACTTTCTCATCTCTTTCACTCAGGTTTACATGGCGTGGGATTTGGCGTAGGACTCGACGTGGGATTCAACGAGGCATTCAGGGGTTTGGTAAGTCGGTTTTATCTTTAATTTTAACATTATAAATGCTTAATTTCTATTTCTAATGCTATTGCTTATTAACTATTACTATTTATTTACTATTACTTATTTTGTATTTATTTATATTCTACTCTAGTTGCCTAAATAACTACATTTTTATTAATCTATTTCATTTACAAACATCATTGTATTCCATTTACTAACTATTTTCCTATTTTCATTGTTTACATTTTTAAATCTTCTTATGCTAATCTACAAATATACTTACTATATTTAGTTAGCATAAACTTGTGTCCTTATTTCTATTGTTAGCAAGTGTAATTATTTTCTGTGTATATTTTAGGAAAATTCTTCTGAGTTTTTTATTGCTTATTATAGTGGGTAGATTTTCGATGGTAATTTTCCGGCCAAGTCTATTTTCGCAGTTATGTCGATCAGCCATATGTGCCGGGCATTCGGTTATTAAATGGACCACTGACTCTCGCGACCCAGTTCCGCAGAAACACGAAGGATCCTCCTTGCACTTGAACCGGTTCAGGTACTCTGAGAACCCTCCGTGTCCCGTCATCAACTGGGTGGTGGTGCCAGTAATTTCCAAATTCCTGACAATACTGTACGCGGCGACAGCACATGGAAAGAAGATCTTTGTGACGACGGCAGTACTACTCTCTTTATATCTGTTGTTCCAGATTTTTAATGTTTCCTCCCTTATCATTTTCTTTGCAAAAGACAGTGGGCATCTATCATAATCCGGCCTCTTCTTTGACAGCAGAGCGGCCTCTTTCGCGAGTTTGTCGGCTCTTTCGTTGCCCTCAAGCCCGATGTGGGCTTTTATCCAGAAAAGCGAGATGGTTTTGTTCTGGGTCAGGCAGTCGTGTATTGCCTTCCTGGCTTCCACTGCCAACGGATGGCGGGAACCACTGCCCGCGACCGACTGGAGAGCCGCCATGCTGTCACTGAAGATGCCGATATTATGTTCTCGTAACTTAAAGGCCTCCTTCGCGGCCCTGCTCAGAGCCAAGAGTTCAGCCTGGAAGACGGTACAATGCGACGATAGAGCAAGCTTGAGAGCTTTGATCTCGGAGCCACTCTTCCATATTGAAAGAGCCGCCCCGACCCTGCCCTCAATCTTGCTCCCGTCGGTGAATATGCGGACACAGAATGTGTCGCATTTGTGATACTGTTCTTCGTCTTCCAGACTTCCGAACTCCATGCTCAAGAGTGCTGCCGGATGAGGCGATTCCGTTGCAACTGCCATCCGCTCGATCTCCCTGTCTCCCACCCAGGACTGGTGGACTCCCTTCTTTACCTCGTAGAGCCGGGCTGCCTCGCAAACCCTTAAGTCGAGGGGAAGTATTCCAGCCAAAAGAAGTGCAGAGTTCAGGGAGACCGTGCGGTAGGCCTTGCAAAGTTTTTGTGCAAACAGTCTTTGCACTATGCCCAACTGTTTCTGAACCCCCAGTTTATCGGCTGCCCGATACCAGGCGCTTGCCGCGTACAATATCGTCGGCTCGACTACCGCTGTATAGATAATTCTGATTACCTCTGGATTGAGGCCCCAACTCACTCTCGCGGTGCGTGCTAGAATCTTATACCTATTGATCGCCTTTTTGCATATATTTGCCACGTGTGTATTAAATGTAAGCCGGCGATCTATGGTGAGTCCCAGCACTTTTAGGTCTTCGGACATGGCTATGTCCACCCCGCCCATGCTCAGACGTGGAGTGTCGTACTTAAGCCTTCGCGTGATTGTTATGGCACATGTTTTATGTGCCGCGAATTTGAGCTTATTTCGGACACCCCACGCCCGAACCTGCCCGAGGGTGGCATTGGCCTGCCCCTCTATTTCCCTGGCCGTTTCACCGTCAAAGACAAGGACGACATCGTCTGCGTAGGCTTGGGCATAAACCTTATTTGACTCGAGTTTGTGCAATAGAGGGTCCAATATTAGGTTCCATAATATTGGCCCAGCTATTGAACCCTGGACGCAACCCTTGTTTGTTTCCCTTATGCACTCAGCTCCTGCGTACCTTACCCTCACTTTTCTGTTACTGAGGTAGCCGCATAGGGTCCGCCTCAAGTATTCTGGGCATTTCACCTCCTCCAATCTGACTTTTATTGCTGGCCACCATGCACTGTCAAAGGCTCCCTCTATATCCAGAGACACCACAGTGATGATACGCTTATTTGATAGTTTGCTGTATATGTGGCGCATCAAGATATAGAGGGAGTCTTCCGTGCTTCTTTGTGGCATGAAGCCGTACTGGTTTTGGCTCAAAGATGGTAAGATATAGTGCTTGAGGCGGGCCACCAACAGTTTCTCATATATCTTCCCGAGCACAGGAAGCAAGCCAATAGGCCGATATGATTTCGGGGCGGTGTAGGAAATCTTACCCGGCTTCCTTAAGACTACTACCGTTGCCTCTTTCCAGATCGTCGGAAAGACACTAAGCCTCAGGCACTTGTTGACGATTGCCAGGAAAAACTCGGGGTCCCGGAGAACTGCTTGTTCGCAGATGTCTGCAGTGAGGCCGTCCGCGCCAGGGGCCTTCTTTGGGTTGAAGGTCTTTATTGTCCTTAAAAGCTCGTTTTTCGTGAACGGGATTTCCTCAGAATTTTGGTGGTCCACGTCTAATTTCGCAGCTTTTTCCCTTATTTCACGATGGTCCTCGTTGTCGTCTTCTATTCGGTCCACGGGGTAAAAGGTTTTAGCGAGTAATTGGGCTGATCTCTGTGGATCGAGTAGGGTGCCGTTATTATCCTCAAGAGGTAAGTCCTCTTCCCTTTTCATAGATTTTCCCATGACCCTATAAATTCCATCCCACACGTTTTCCTTATTTTGTTTTTGACAGAAGTCCCGCCAACTGCTGGTGAGGGCCTTCTCTGCTTCCAATTCATAGATTTCTTTTTGTTTCAGATACTGCTGTACAACCCACTGTCTTCGTGTCGGCCCGGCGTTTCTAATGCGACGTCTCCTGGTGTTGACTTCTTTCTTCATCTCTGCAAGTGCGTCCGACCACCATGGCATGGTAAGTGTTTTAGTGTTCTTTTTTAACTGTAGTGTGCCTTTACATGTTTGTTCTAGTATGTAGCTGTATGTTTTAACAATGTGTTCTATATCTCGTGTGGTGTGTATGTGTTCCACCGTGTCGACTGTGATATTATTTTCTGACATTAATTGGGTCATTTTCTCATGAAACTGGCTCCAATTTGCCTTTTTTGTGTTAAACTTTCTGGTGGTTCTATTTATTTGTGTGCCTTTTGATTTTTTAAAATTAATGTTAAAAGTCATGCCATTGGTTAGGTTAGGTTAGGTTAGGTTAGGTTAGGTTAGGTTAGGTTAGGTTAGGTTAGGTTAGGTTAGGTTAGGTTAGGTTAGGTTAGGTTAGGTTAGGTTAGGTTAGGTTAGGTTAGGTTAGGTTAGGTTAGGTTAGGTTAGGTTAGGTTAGGTTAGGTTAGGTTAGGTTAGGTTAGGTTAGGTTAGGTTAGGTTAGGTTAGGTTAGGTTAGGTTAGGTTAGGTTAGGTTAGGTTAGGTTAGGTTAGGTTAGGTTAGGTTAGGTTAGGTTAGGTTAGGTTAGGTTAGGTTAGGTTAGGTTAGGTTAGGTTAGGTTAGGTTAGGTTAGGTTAGGTTAGGTTAGGTTAGGTTAGGTTAGGTTAGGTTAGGTTAGGTTAGGTTAGGTTAGGTTAGGTTAGGTTAGGTTAGGTTAGGTTAGGTTAGGTTAGGTTAGGTTAGGTTAGGTTAGGTTAGGTTAGGTTAGGTTAGGTTAGGTTAGGTTAGGTTAGGTTAGGTTAGGTTAGGTTAGGTTAGGTTAGGTTAGGTTAGGTTAGGTTAGGTTAGGTTAGGTTAGGTTAGGTTAGGTTAGGTTAGGTTAGGTTAGGTTAGGTTAGGTTAGGTTAGGTTAGGTTAGGTTAGGTTAGGTTAGGTTAGGTTAGGTTAGGTTAGGTTAGGTTAGGTTAGGTTAGGTTAGGTTAGGTTAGGTTAGGTTAGGTTAGGTTAGGTTAGGTTAGGTTAGGTTAGGTTAGGTTAGGTTAGGTTAGGTTAGGTTAGGTTAGGTTAGGTTAGGTTAGGTTAGGTTAGGTTAGGTTAGGTTAGGTTAGGTTAGGTTAGGTTAGGTTAGGTTAGGTTAGGTTAGGTTAGGTTAGGTTAGGTTAGGTTAGGTTAGGTTAGGTTAGGTTAGGTTAGGTTAGGTTAGGTTAGGTTAGGTTAGGTTAGGTTAGGTTAGGTTAGGTTAGGTTAGGTTAGGTTAGGTTAGGTTAGGTTAGGTTAGGTTAGGTTAGGTTAGGTTAGGTTAGGTTAGGTTAGGTTAGGTTAGGTTAGGTTAGGTTAGGTTAGGTTAGGTTAGGTTAGGTTAGGTTAGGTTAGGTTAGGTTAGGTTAGGTTAGGTTAGGTTAGGTTAGGTTAGGTTAGGTTAGGTTAGGTTAGGTTAGGTTAGGTTAGGTTAGGTTAGGTTAGGTTAGGTTAGGTTAGGTTAGGTTAGGTTAGGTTAGGTTAGGTTAGGTTAGGTTAGGTTAGGTTAGGTTAGGTTAGGTTAGGTTAGGTTAGGTTAGGTTAGGTTAGGTTAGGTTAGGTTAGGTTAGGTTAGGTTAGGTTAGGTTAGGTTAGGTTAGGTTAGGTTAGGTTAGGTTAGGTTAGGTTAGGTTAGGTTAGGTTAGGTTAGGTTAGGTTAGGTTAGGTTAGGTTAGGTTAGGTTAGGTTAGGTTAGGTTAGGTTAGGTTAGGTTAGGTTAGGTTAGGTTAGGTTAGGTTAGGTTAGGTTAGGTTAGGTTAGGTTAGGTTAGGTTAGGTTAGGTTAGGTTAGGTTAGGTTAGGTTAGGTTAGGTTAGGTTAGGTTAGGTTAGGTTAGGTTAGGTTAGGTTAGGTTAGGTTAGGTTAGGTTAGGTTAGGTTAGGTTAGGTTAGGTTAGGTTAGGTTAGGTTAGGTTAGGTTAGGTTAGGTTAGGTTAGGTTAGGTTAGGTTAGGTTAGGTTAGGTTAGGTTAGGTTAGGTTAGGTTAGGTTAGGTTAGGTTAGGTTAGGTTAGGTTAGGTTAGGTTAGGTTAGGTTAGGTTAGGTTAGGTTAGGTTAGGTTAGGTTAGGTTAGGTTAGGTTAGGTTAGGTTAGGTTAGGTTAGGTTAGGTTAGGTTAGGTTAGGTTAGGTTAGGTTAGGTTAGGTTAGGTTAGGTTAGGTTAGGTTAGGTTAGGTTAGGTTAGGTTAGGTTAGGTTAGGTTAGGTTAGGTTAGGTTAGGTTAGGTTAGGTTAGGTTAGGTTAGGTTAGGTTAGGTTAGGTTAGGTTAGGTTAGGTTAGGTTAGGTTAGGTTAGGTTAGGTTAGGTTAGGTTAGGTTAGGTTAGGTTAGGTTAGGTTAGGTTAGGTTAGGTTAGGTTAGGTTAGGTTAGGTTAGGTTAGGTTAGGTTAGGTTAGGTTAGGTTAGGTTAGGTTAGGTTAGGTTAGGTTAGGTTAGGTTAGGTTAGGTTAGGTTAGGTTAGGTTAGGTTAGGTTAGGTTAGGTTAGGTTAGGTTAGGTTAGGTTAGGTTAGGTTAGGTTAGGTTAGGTTAGGTTAGGTTAGGTTAGGTTAGGTTAGGTTAGGTTAGGTTAGGTTAGGTTAGGTTAGGTTAGGTTAGGTTAGGTTAGGTTAGGTTAGGTTAGGTTAGGTTAGGTTAGGTTAGGTTAGGTTAGGTTAGGTTAGGTTAGGTTAGGTTAGGTTAGGTTAGGTTAGGTTAGGTTAGGTTAGGTTAGGTTAGGTTAGGTTAGGTTAGGTTAGGTTAGGTTAGGTTAGGTTAGGTTAGGTTAGGTTAGGTTAGGTTAGGTTAGGTTAGGTTAGGTTAGGTTAGGTTAGGTTAGGTTAGGTTAGGTTAGGTTAGGTTAGGTTAGGTTAGGTTAGGTTAGGTTAGGTTAGGTTAGGTTAGGTTAGGTTAGGTTAGGTTAGGTTAGGTTAGGTTAGGTTAGGTTAGGTTAGGTTAGGTTAGGTTAGGTTAGGTTAGGTTAGGTTAGGTTAGGTTAGGTTAGGTTAGGTTAGGTTAGGTTAGGTTAGGTTAGGTTAGGTTAGGTTAGGTTAGGTTAGGTTAGGTTAGGTTAGGTTAGGTTA
This sequence comes from Dircenna loreta, assembly GCA_963555665.1. Taxonomy (NCBI): domain Eukaryota; kingdom Metazoa; phylum Arthropoda; class Insecta; order Lepidoptera; family Nymphalidae; genus Dircenna; species Dircenna loreta. The sequence goes on from OY743093.1 coordinate 18,632,957, forward strand.
GGTTAGGTTAGGTTAGGTTAGGTTAGGTTAGGTTAGGTTAGGTTAGGTTAGGTTAGGTTAGGTTAGGTTAGGTTAGGTTAGGTTAGGTTAGGTTAGGTTAGGTTAGGTTAGGTTAGGTTAGGTTAGGTTAGGTTAGGTTAGGTTAGGTTAGGTTAGGTTAGGTTAGGTTAGGTTAGGTTAGGTTAGGTTAGGTTAGGTTAGGTTAGGTTAGGTTAGGTTAGGTTAGGTTAGGTTAGGTTAGGTTAGGTTAGGTTAGGTTAGGTTAGGTTAGGTTAGGTTAGGTTAGGTTAGGTTAGGTTAGGTTAGGTTAGGTTAGGTTAGGTTAGGTTAGGTTAGGTTAGGTTAGGTTAGGTTAGGTTAGGTTAGGTTAGGTTAGGTTAGGTTAGGTTAGGTTAGGTTAGGTTAGGTTAGGTTAGGTTAGGTTAGGTTAGGTTAGGTTAGGTTAGGTTAGGTTAGGTTAGGTTAGGTTAGGTTAGGTTAGGTTAGGTTAGGTTAGGTTAGGTTAGGTTAGGTTAGGTTAGGTTAGGTTAGGTTAGGTTAGGTTAGGTTAGGTTAGGTTAGGTTAGGTTAGGTTAGGTTAGGTTAGGTTAGGTTAGGTTAGGTTAGGTTAGGTTAGGTTAGGTTAGGTTAGGTTAGGTTAGGTTAGGTTAGGTTAGGTTAGGTTAGGTTAGGTTAGGTTAGGTTAGGTTAGGTTAGGTTAGGTTAGGTTAGGTTAGGTTAGGTTAGGTTAGGTTAGGTTAGGTTAGGTTAGGTTAGGTTAGGTTAGGTTAGGTTAGGTTAGGTTAGGTTAGGTTAGGTTAGGTTAGGTTAGGTTAGGTTAGGTTAGGTTAGGTTAGGTTAGGTTAGGTTAGGTTAGGTTAGGTTAGGTTAGGTTAGGTTAGGTTAGGTTAGGTTAGGTTAGGTTAGGTTAGGTTAGGTTAGGTTAGGTTAGGTTAGGTTAGGTTAGGTTAGGTTAGGTTAGGTTAGGTTAGGTTAGGTTAGGTTAGGTTAGGTTAGGTTAGGTTAGGTTAGGTTAGGTTAGGTTAGGTTAGGTTAGGTTAGGTTAGGTTAGGTTAGGTTAGGTTAGGTTAGGTTAGGTTAGGTTAGGTTAGGTTAGGTTAGGTTAGGTTAGGTTAGGTTAGGTTAGGTTAGGTTAGGTTAGGTTAGGTTAGGTTAGGTTAGGTTAGGTTAGGTTAGGTTAGGTTAGGTTAGGTTAGGTTAGGTTAGGTTAGGTTAGGTTAGGTTAGGTTAGGTTAGGTTAGGTTAGGTTAGGTTAGGTTAGGTTAGGTTAGGTTAGGTTAGGTTAGGTTAGGTTAGGTTAGGTTAGGTTAGGTTAGGTTAGGTTAGGTTAGGTTAGGTTAGGTTAGGTTAGGTTAGGTTAGGTTAGGTTAGGTTAGGTTAGGTTAGGTTAGGTTAGGTTAGGTTAGGTTAGGTTAGGTTAGGTTAGGTTAGGTTAGGTTAGGTTAGGTTAGGTTAGGTTAGGTTAGGTTAGGTTAGGTTAGGTTAGGTTAGGTTAGGTTAGGTTAGGTTAGGTTAGGTTAGGTTAGGTTAGGTTAGGTTAGGTTAGGTTAGGTTAGGTTAGGTTAGGTTAGGTTAGGTTAGGTTAGGTTAGGTTAGGTTAGGTTAGGTTAGGTTAGGTTAGGTTAGGTTAGGTTAGGTTAGGTTAGGTTAGGTTAGGTTAGGTTAGGTTAGGTTAGGTTAGGTTAGGTTAGGTTAGGTTAGGTTAGGTTAGGTTAGGTTAGGTTAGGTTAGGTTAGGTTAGGTTAGGTTAGGTTAGGTTAGGTTAGGTTAGGTTAGGTTAGGTTAGGTTAGGTTAGGTTAGGTTAGGTTAGGTTAGGTTAGGTTAGGTTAGGTTAGGTTAGGTTAGGTTAGGTTAGGTTAGGTTAGGTTAGGTTAGGTTAGGTTAGGTTAGGTTAGGTTAGGTTAGGTTAGGTTAGGTTAGGTTAGGTTAGGTTAGGTTAGGTTAGGTTAGGTTAGGTTAGGTTAGGTTAGGTTAGGTTAGGTTAGGTTAGGTTAGGTTAGGTTAGGTTAGGTTAGGTTAGGTTAGGTTAGGTTAGGTTAGGTTAGGTTAGGTTAGGTTAGGTTAGGTTAGGTTAGGTTAGGTTAGGTTAGGTTAGGTTAGGTTAGGTTAGGTTAGGTTAGGTTAGGTTAGGTTAGGTTAGGTTAGGTTAGGTTAGGTTAGGTTAGGTTAGGTTAGGTTAGGTTAGGTTAGGTTAGGTTAGGTTAGGTTAGGTTAGGTTAGGTTAGGTTAGGTTAGGTTAGGTTAGGTTAGGTTAGGTTAGGTTAGGTTAGGTTAGGTTAGGTTAGGTTAGGTTAGGTTAGGTTAGGTTAGGTTAGGTTAGGTTAGGTTAGGTTAGGTTAGGTTAGGTTAGGTTAGGTTAGGTTAGGTTAGGTTAGGTTAGGTTAGGTTAGGTTAGGTTAGGTTAGGTTAGGTTAGGTTAGGTTAGGTTAGGTTAGGTTAGGTTAGGTTAGGTTAGGTTAGGTTAGGTTAGGTTAGGTTAGGTTAGGTTAGGTTAGGTTAGGTTAGGTTAGGTTAGGTTAGGTTAGGTTAGGTTAGGTTAGGTTAGGTTAGGTTAGGTTAGGTTAGGTTAGGTTAGGTTAGGTTAGGTTAGGTTAGGTTAGGTTAGGTTAGGTTAGGTTAGGTTAGGTTAGGTTAGGTTAGGTTAGGTTAGGTTAGGTTAGGTTAGGTTAGGTTAGGTTAGGTTAGGTTAGGTTAGGTTAGGTTAGGTTAGGTTAGGTTAGGTTAGGTTAGGTTAGGTTAGGTTAGGTTAGGTTAGGTTAGGTTAGGTTAGGTTAGGTTAGGTTAGGTTAGGTTAGGTTAGGTTAGGTTAGGTTAGGTTAGGTTAGGTTAGGTTAGGTTAGGTTAGGTTAGGTTAGGTTAGGTTAGGTTAGGTTAGGTTAGGTTAGGTTAGGTTAGGTTAGGTTAGGTTAGGTTAGGTTAGGTTAGGTTAGGTTAGGTTAGGTTAGGTTAGGTTAGGTTAGGTTAGGTTAGGTTAGGTTAGGTTAGGTTAGGTTAGGTTAGGTTAGGTTAGGTTAGGTTAGGTTAGGTTAGGTTAGGTTAGGTTAGGTTAGGTTAGGTTAGGTTAGGTTAGGTTAGGTTAGGTTAGGTTAGGTTAGGTTAGGTTAGGTTAGGTTAGGTTAGGTTAGGTTAGGTTAGGTTAGGTTAGGTTAGGTTAGGTTAGGTTAGGTTAGGTTAGGTTAGGTTAGGTTAGGTTAGGTTAGGTTAGGTTAGGTTAGGTTAGGTTAGGTTAGGTTAGGTTAGGTTAGGTTAGGTTAGGTTAGGTTAGGTTAGGTTAGGTTAGGTTAGGTTAGGTTAGGTTAGGTTAGGTTAGGTTAGGTTAGGTTAGGTTAGGTTAGGTTAGGTTAGGTTAGGTTAGGTTAGGTTAGGTTAGGTTAGGTTAGGTTAGGTTAGGTTAGGTTAGGTTAGGTTAGGTTAGGTTAGGTTAGGTTAGGTTAGGTTAGGTTAGGTTAGGTTAGGTTAGGTTAGGTTAGGTTAGGTTAGGTTAGGTTAGGTTAGGTTAGGTTAGGTTAGGTTAGGTTAGGTTAGGTTAGGTTAGGTTAGGTTAGGTTAGGTTAGGTTAGGTTAGGTTAGGTTAGGTTAGGTTAGGTTAGGTTAGGTTAGGTTAGGTTAGGTTAGGTTAGGTTAGGTTAGGTTAGGTTAGGTTAGGTTAGGTTAGGTTAGGTTAGGTTAGGTTAGGTTAGGTTAGGTTAGGTTAGGTTAGGTTAGGTTAGGTTAGGTTAGGTTAGGTTAGGTTAGGTTAGGTTAGGTTAGGTTAGGTTAGGTTAGGTTAGGTTAGGTTAGGTTAGGTTAGGTTAGGTTAGGTTAGGTTAGGTTAGGTTAGGTTAGGTTAGGTTAGGTTAGGTTAGGTTAGGTTAGGTTAGGTTAGGTTAGGTTAGGTTAGGTTAGGTTAGGTTAGGTTAGGTTAGGTTAGGTTAGGTTAGGTTAGGTTAGGTTAGGTTAGGTTAGGTTAGGTTAGGTTAGGTTAGGTTAGGTTAGGTTAGGTTAGGTTAGGTTAGGTTAGGTTAGGTTAGGTTAGGTTAGGTTAGGTTAGGTTAGGTTAGGTTAGGTTAGGTTAGGTTAGGTTAGGTTAGGTTAGGTTAGGTTAGGTTAGGTTAGGTTAGGTTAGGTTAGGTTAGGTTAGGTTAGGTTAGGTTAGGTTAGGTTAGGTTAGGTTAGGTTAGGTTAGGTTAGGTTAGGTTAGGTTAGGTTAGGTTAGGTTAGGTTAGGTTAGGTTAGGTTAGGTTAGGTTAGGTTAGGTTAGGTTAGGTTAGGTTAGGTTAGGTTAGGTTAGGTTAGGTTAGGTTAGGTTAGGTTAGGTTAGGTTAGGTTAGGTTAGGTTAGGTTAGGTTAGGTTAGGTTAGGTTAGGTTAGGTTAGGTTAGGTTAGGTTAGGTTAGGTTAGGTTAGGTTAGGTTAGGTTAGGTTAGGTTAGGTTAGGTTAGGTTAGGTTAGGTTAGGTTAGGTTAGGTTAGGTTAGGTTAGGTTAGGTTAGGTTAGGTTAGGTTAGGTTAGGTTAGGTTAGGTTAGGTTAGGTTAGGTTAGGTTAGGTTAGGTTAGGTTAGGTTAGGTTAGGTTAGGTTAGGTTAGGTTAGGTTAGGTTAGGTTAGGTTAGGTTAGGTTAGGTTAGGTTAGGTTAGGTTAGGTTAGGTTAGGTTAGGTTAGGTTAGGTTAGGTTAGGTTAGGTTAGGTTAGGTTAGGTTAGGTTAGGTTAGGTTAGGTTAGGTTAGGTTAGGTTAGGTTAGGTTAGGTTAGGTTAGGTTAGGTTAGGTTAGGTTAGGTTAGGTTAGGTTAGGTTAGGTTAGGTTAGGTTAGGTTAGGTTAGGTTAGGTTAGGTTAGGTTAGTTAGGTTAGGTTAGGTTAGGTTAGGTTAGGTTAGGTTAGGTTAGGTTAGGTTAGGTTAGGTTAGGTTAGGTTAGGTTAGGTTAGGTTAGGTTAGGTTAGGTTAGGTTAGGTTAGGTTAGGTTAGGTTAGGTTAGGTTAGGTTAGGTTAGGTTAGGTTAGGTTAGGTTAGGTTAGGTTAGGTTAGGTTAG